>OY720452.1:8425952-8428452 GCA_963082715.1 Harpalus rubripes
ATAAAATCTTTTACTACCAACACATTTTATTATACGCAAACTTCAGACAAACTTTTGTAAATTACTTCAAAAGGAAACTTGTAAACAATAATGAAATTAAATTAATAATGTGTTACAAAATTCTGGATTTAACTTTTAATAAACAGCAAAGTGCTTATGAATTTTGTATTTAATAATTACTGAAAAATCGATTAGGTACTGACAATGACATACAAAATGTTATATTAAAGCGTAATTATACAGCCACTAGAAATAAGTTCAAAGATGCTTAGGAATTTTATAAATAATAATGGTGTACCTTGTACATATTTTACAAACGAAGGAAATTCAAAAATTCTTATTACTTTTTGAATAAACCTTGTATGTAGGTTGTAATGCTTATTTTTACCTCTCGCTAAGAGAGGTATTGAATTCATACTAAAAATCGCATATCAAGATTTTAGTGAATAAACACGTTTTAAGGTCCCTAGAATTCGATTATAACATTTTTACGATGATGTCCGTATGTGCGTGTGGATGTTGGATCCACTATTTCTCAAATACTATAAGACTTAAGACATTTTTAACTACGGACTCCTTAATCTAACAATAATGGGAAGAGTTGATTAAGTTTTGGTAACAATTGGACAACCGGAAGTAGTAGTTACAAGAAAAAAATCATCTAAACATTATTTATCGAAAATTTATGTAAATACTTATATTAAAGACGTTCAATTCTTTATTCGATAAATATATATTCATTATTATACCTTCTATAGATTTAGAGATAAAGAAATGCATATAAAATAATTTCATGTAAAAATTCTCAGATCAAACTACTTCAAGGCAAGAAATTCAAATGTTTGTAATTGACATATAAATGTCACTGTCAAAAATATTTATATGCCACTGTCAAAAATATTTGTACATCATTATAAAGATTATGACAATAAAAAAAATCTGATGTGGCCAGCACATTACCTTCCGTCAGTTCTATGTATTTTGTACAAATTTCATACGGAAAGTTTCTTGCTAAATTAAATATTCTATTTCTTGTACATTACCTTCCCGCAGTTGCATGTATTTTATGCAAATTTCATACAGAAAATTATTATTTTGTGATGTTTTCCATATACAGTGTAATGTATCTGCAGAAATAAAAGATTTATCATTTCTTGTACATTACCTTAAAGCAGTTGTATGTATTTTATACAAATTCCATACAGAAAGCAAAAGATCCTATATTTCCAGTAAAAATTATAAGACAAACACACTATGTCAATTTCACTTGACACTGACATCTTTCAATCAGAATTTTCTTAATATAGTAGCTGTTTCCATAGCTATGGCTACTATATGAAATTTAATTTCTTTATAATTTTTTAACTCTATATCCATTTAATATTAAGTATAAAATGCAGTCAAATTGTATAGAGAATAAAATATTCTTTAATATTTATAATAACATCAAATGTGTAAAAATTATATTTAACATAGTTTTTTCAAGAAAAACTGTTAAAATCTTCAAATGATGGTACTTCCGGTTGACCAATTGTAACCAAAATCTAATCAGCTCTTCATATGGATGTAACGAAGAAGTACAAGAAAAAATTATAATTTTTGTAACTGTAGTATTAGAGTTATCGCAGACGAAAATTTTGTTACACACACACACACACACACACACACACACACACACACACACACATCCACACACACACACACACATACAGACATCATCGTAAAAATAGTAAATTCGTATTCTAGGGACCCTAAAACGTGCTTATTGATTAAAAACTCATCATCGAATTTTTTGACCAAAGACAATACCTTCCTTACCTAAAGGTGACGGAAGGTAAAAAGGCAACAACGCAAAAGAATATACGTAAAAAAGAATATAAAAGGAATTTGCGAAAAAATGATGAATATAAAGAAAAATAAAAGGAAAGTAGAAAAAGAAAATTTCAGGATATTGAATATAAAGAAAATGTACCTATGTATTGTACATAATTTATATTAAAATATCCCATAGATTTTGCAAATATATGTGAGAATTATTTTGTAGTGAGACATGAATATACGTATTTGTATTTAAAAATATTTTTCGTTTTATGCGTACAACCAGGTAAAATATCTGGCGAGAGGTTATGTGTTGGCCACTTCAGATTTTTATAATTTGTTAATCTTGTTACACCTAAAAGTGTAACTCTATGGCTCTTATTACTAAGTTTTTTTTTCTCGTATTACAGCCATTATTACACTTTATGAATAATATACATGTCTGGGTTTCTTAATATTGTAAATTTGACTTCTGAATTTTCTCCTTCTATTTCAAATGTACTTGGATATTTAAACAAGAAATGATTATTGGAAATGGCACATAAATTGTGATATTGCAAAGTAAAATTTACTTGCGCATGGAATAAGTTTTGTGGGTACTTTATGTGGAATGTATGATACATAAACATTTAAGTGCAATTGGAAACATGTAAAACAGGCAACGTAAACTACAAACCATAAT